>OZ014459.1:6312184-6334185 GCA_963966035.1 Acleris laterana | reverse complement strand
GTAAGTATGGAAATCCATAACATACCATATTATTTGAATTTGGAACTATCTGTACAGACCGTGACTGCCTTTGAAAAGACTAAAGAAGTAGCAAGATAAAGCCACATGAAATAAAAATTAATTCAGACCGGTATATTTTCTCAATAAGGATTTTCACAAAAATAACCATTCAATAAAAAAACGCTTTACAGTTTAAAGTTTCATACTTTTTATTGTGTTTTCTACTAAACTAAAGTATTTTCTTCAAATTGGCCGGTAGATTTTTGTATAAACTAACTTATAGGATATATCACATAGTTTCATAACAACTTACCTTCGAGCTATCAAATTAACAAAAAAAAGTGTCCAGCTTTTCCCGTTAAGCTAACTACTCAAAAGGTAATAGTTATTAAAGTTTGTTACGTTCCCATAAATTGTGTCTTTACTTGCACTACAAAAATGCATCGTCTGATTCCAAGGAAATTCTTTAGTTAAGTAATTCGAAAACACAATAATAGTAATGAGAGCGCCAAAGGACGCTCGGCGTTTGCTCGGCAGTCTTAATTCACTAATGCTTAACTAAATAATCAGTGACATCTGACTTTAATTATTTTATACTAATTTGAGTTTCTTTTGCTGTTGACTATACCTATAATGCACTTGGCAGACACAGCTACTATAACGTCAACAGTAGCGTTTGTATCAAAGACTGAACACCCATCACCCTCCTAAATCAAGTCGTCTCCTAGGTGTGGTCTCTCCACGCCCTCTCGGTCCTGGCAGACGCATCAGGCCCCATGTTCCGCAGCCACGTGGAGTCGACCCTCAACGTGGCTCTGAAGCTCCTCTTTACCGCTCCACCTTTCCAAGAAGATCTGCACCGGAGTGTGGGCAGACTGCTGTCTGCTCTCATCACTGTGGTGGGACCGGAGTTACAAAGTAAGTAATACTACTTTCCGAATACGTTAATGAATCAATAGCTGACTTATTAGCCCTCGTGTTCTTAAATATAAAGCCTATTTAAATCGCAGAACTTAAAAAAAAACATAAATTTTTGAAGTTACTTGCATGTACATGTCGATTCACAAGAGCTGGCCCGAATGGATTGAATGAGTAAATGAAAGTATACTAGTGTGTAAAATAGTAACAGGTTTTCGGTTTGAAATTCGAACATCGGTTCAAAGGACGGCACTCACACAATGATAGGTGACATTACTTTCGTTCAATCCATTCGTGCCAAGTCTTGTGAATCGATGGTGATATTGGTTTTTTTACCACTTATCTTCCTACGCCTTTATGCCTATTAGTGGAGTTAGGACTTTTGGTGGCATATCGTGGTTCTAGTATCTATGGAGCTGCTATTTCCTAATTATTATAATACATGCCAATTTGATTTTGACCTCATGCTAAAATTCACCCTTTTCTCTTGGTATTAATCGCATTGCGAGAATTACGTCATTGATTATACCTAAAACCGCATTTCTTCCCCTTACTTTCTAAACCTCTTATTTGATCGAATATTTTGATAGGAAAGTAGTCTTTACAAACCTTGGAACATGCATAGGTGTTTTTTTTATCTAACTATTCGATCAGATGATAGGGACGATTTCATGTTGTTTTTGTAGGTAGCACCGGCGCGACGGTAGGCCGTTTCCTGTGCGCGTGCGCAGCGCTGAACGAGTGCGGCGGCGGCGGCGCGCGCGCTGAGGGTATCGGCTGTCTGCAGCAACTGCAGATGTTCTCGCCGCGGCACGTCAGCGCGTGCATGCTTGTGCCGTCTCTCGCTGTAAGCATAAAAAAAGCATGAGCAAACTAGATTCAATCCGATTAAGAAGTTGACAGCTGTCAAATCAGGCCTCTTAGAATGGCGCGACTATAATAAATCACATCGATACTTTAATTATAATCTTCCATGGCCTTGTTATTTATTTATGATTTATTGGAGATCTAAAAGTTTGCAAAACAAGATAGAAATTAAATCACATAGCAAAAAAATAATTAAAGGTTCTCATTGATAGTGAAAAACTATTCAAACGTATCAGAAATAACAGCCAACGCAGGCAAACAAGCCGCGCTACGCTAAGAGATCAAGGGAACAACCACATACGCAAGAATACACCATTCTACAAATTAGAGAGAAAACAAAAAGCGAAAAATAAATACACATATGTAAATATTTTTTTCTGGGTTATCACCTAAACCTAAATATAGGTGCGTTAAATACATCTAAACACATACATTTAAAGAGATTAGCGCTATAGTAGCCAGTTTAAAGGTGTTACAACGCTGTTACAGCGCGATCTCTCCAGCTCTGAGCTGGCGGTGCGCCGCGCGGCCCTGTGCTGCCTGCGGCAACTGTCGCAGAAGGAGGCGGCTGAAGTGTGTAAATACGCTCTGCTTGCGAAGGACCACGTGCCGGCGCGGCCTTATTGTGGTAAGCTGCGTTTGGTTTGCTGTATTTTAATTTTCCTTGGGTTCATTAGACGCCTTTGGCAGTCATATTTTAATATAATTTTCGCAGGCGTTGTGATCACCGACACCGGCCTGCCGGGCGCTCTGTTCGCGTTCCTAGACATCGAGCGCGACCCGACCGCGCTGTCGTACGCGCGGGACACGCTGACGTGCTGCCTGCTGGCGGCGGCCGCGGCGCGCTCTATACGGGACTGGCTGGCGCTGGCCAAGCGCGTCCTGACCATCCGGCTGGGTGAGTCATGACTCATGATCATGAACCATAGACCTGATCCTCATAGCGACCCGATCGCGTTGACCTACGCGCGAAACACGATGACGGCTGTCTGCTGGCGGACAGTATCGGCCAAATTACTGTGAATTAGAATACTACTTTGGCCTTTGGCACGGTGGCGGGTTGACGCCGGTTGGATATGAGATTAAAGTCACGTGTAATTTCGCTACAAGACTTAGTGGCGTCGCGCTCTACTTTTGTCATGACATTGTACTGACTTAATGTTTTTTTTAGAGGACAGTAACAACCCTGACTTGGACTTCGACGGCGAAGGCGATGACGACCAGGCTGAGTTCCACGCGGACTCCGAAGCCACCCATCCCGCCGTGCAGTCGAGATGGCCGACTAGGGTGAGCACTTAAACAGCTACCACCGGACAAGAAAAATATTGAGCATTTATCTCTCTCATTGTCATGCTTGTTGTTCTGTTTTCAGTTTGATTTTCAGTGTGCCAAGGTTATTATGTACTCAACATTTTCATTGGATTACCGTAGATACTCACATAAACGAATTGTGGCAGAAGCTATACGTAAATCTTATTTATGAAATTGAATAGTGATGTAGAAACGTCGAGTTTTCAGTATCGACTTGATCATCTACATAGTCTGTCCATTACCGTCGGAAATATAAATAATGTTGTAATGCCAAATAAATGTATGGTATTTCATGCCGCATGCTTTTTTTTAACTATCGTCGAACATCACCCGTGCTGTGCCATCATGTAGCTTGACTTGTTCAACTGATACGTCATGTTATCGTTTTTTTTTAGTAATTCATTATTCATCGTCACAGGTATTTGCTATGGAGTGTATCCAGAAGATCATGAGCGCATGCGAGGCGTCTGGCGACCCTGCGCACTTCGACCTGGTCAAGGCCAAGGAGAAACAGGAGACCGATCCAAACGGTGAGTTTCAGTAGACCATAACCGATATGGCGTGTCGTCAATCTTCGTTCGCGCAGACACGAACAACGATTCCGATGATTTCCGTAAGCACGATTAAAACCTAATAGTTATAAGGTGCAAATTAAATTGCATAAATTTTTTCCATCTCATTCACGCACGTTTGACGGCTGACTGAATGACACGCGTGCGCGCGTCAACATGGCGTCACTAATAACCAATAATAGCACAGCATACAACCACGCTACGCTGATTGGTTCCCGCGCTTCGAAAAAATGACATCTGTGCAGGTACATCGGTAAGCCATATCGGTTGTGTTTTACTGCACACGATTAATCAAGCTTATTAGTGGGGATTTGAAATTTATAAATAACTAGCTGGTGTTTGCGACTGCGTCCGCGTTGACGTTGTCCAAAATGTTTCTGGTTTTGGTAACAGAACGGACAATTACATACATTGTTTGGAGGATATTATCGTCTTTGAAATTGAATACCTTACATTTATTAAAATTTAAGGTATATATGTCGGTTATGAATCCCAAATAACACTTTTTTCTTATCAATTTAAAAAAAAAAGTATCATTTTTCTGATACTTCCCAAGAGTACCAGAGATCCTGCCTTCTTTTTTCTTCATTCAGCGCCGGATGCGGAAATTCAATCTGCCGATCCTACATAAGATAACTTATCAAGTAACATACATACATACATAAACTCACTCCTTTTTTCCCAGAGTGGAGTAGGCAGAGCTACAGAATTACCAACAACTCTAAAAACTTGTTCATAATTCTGTAACCACATTTTGCACACTTGGGCTAAGATGTTCACCAGTGTATTAGTAACCTGCTACAATTGACAACATTTCATTTTGGTGACACCTGCAAATTACTATACGAAACGAAAGGGTTTTACCTCCTGTACACGGCAAAATATTTATTTAGATTTATTTTACTTTATTTTCAAAATTACAAGAAAGATAATAAAAATATCGAGTTTTACCAATACTATGCCTGAACAGATTTATTTATTTATTTATTTATTTATTTATTTAACAATTACAATAATAGGTTAACAGTAAATACCAAAACACCTACATTATTAGCACAAAAACAAATACACCACATAAAAACACCTACATTAAGCGTACAAAAAGAAAAGAAAAACAGATAAGTTAAACACTTTAGAAACTAAATTAAAAATGTGTCGAAAAAATATATATTTAGTCAATGGCGTAATTTTTTTAACAATGTTGGCCAGGGATCAGCGAATACGTCGGCATCCTGGGCCTCGGAGACGAGAGTGTTTAATAACGCTAGCGCCCTAGCCGTGGGAGAGTTGCTAGCTCTACGAGTCCTAACTCCTTCGATATAATACCATTGCCTTTTGCCATACTTCAAATTAGACATTGACACTATTGACAGATGGATAGAGACTTAGGGCCATTTGCACGCAGAATTTAACCCTGGGTTAAGGCACTAACTCAAGTTAGTAGACGTCAGATTCATACGATAACTGTCATTTTGACTCGAGTTAGTGTCTTAACCCAGGGTTAAACTTTTCGTGCAAGTGGCCCTTTATCGGTTGACATGATACTTTTTTATATACAGATTGGACTAACGTAATATGTCCATTGTGTCGTAGAAATGAAGTTACGCCCTTTTAGAATAAGTACATCTTAATAAATTAATAATAAAATGATTATTCATCCTAGAGAAAATTTTAAACTATTAGTGTCTTTCTCCTTCCAAACAATATCTATAAAACGAATAAAATTACATACATACATACATACATACCGTCACGCCTTCATCCCAGAGTGGGGTAGACAGAGCTACAGAATTACCAACAACTTTAACAGCCAGTTGTTAATTCTGTAACCACATTTTGCACAAACAGGCGAAGATGTATATCATGTGTATATTAGTGACAGGTTGCAAGCCCATCGCCTAAAAATACTACAAGCCTTTAATCCCTTAGTCGTCTCTTACGACTTCCACAGGAAGGTATGGAGTGGTACTATTCTATTCTGCCGGCAACCACACGGCCGATATGAAATCTTGTCAATTTCCCCAGGTGACTATTTATCCCTGCACCTATCGGAGCTGGTCCGCATGGCGTTCGTGGGAGCCACGGGCGAGGCGGACGCGCTGCGGCTGAGCGGTCTGGCCACGCTGCAGCTGTGCGTGACGCAGTTCGCGCGCGCGCCGGAGCCCGACTTCCCTGGACACCTGCTGTTGGAACAGTACCAGGCGCAGGTATTGACACAGACTTTATTGTACTCATAAACTCGTATTAATAAACTCATCTTGGCTGAGATGCCCGTCACAAGATAGGGTTAATCGTCAGTAACTGGCCACCCCCCGGTTACTGGCCACTTTGCAATAAAATGAGTTAAGAAAGATATTTGCTTACATTTTTGCGATTAAACTAGAATACCTAGATCTTGAGTTATTACCCGGAGTACTGTCCAAGTCTCTTTACTAAAAGCTTCAGTAAGAAATTTGGTGGCTAGTAACTAAATGACACTTTCTAAAGTGGCCAGTTACTGGCGATTTACCCTACTTCAAAGTAAACGTCAAACCATAGAACACTCATTGTTGACGCATCTCGAGACGAACATTAGAGTTGAGATTAGTTTATATCTAGTGACATTTGAGGGTGCATCGGCCGAGGAGGACGCGCGCAACTGTCCGGTTTGTTACTGACAAACACAAAGTTGTCTGTTTGGTGACCAATAACCAATAAGATGTGCAAATCAAGCCATTTCATATAATAACCCTTTTAACCCTTTTTGTAAAGTCGCAGAATGAAAAGGTTGACCACCTTAAGATCTGTTTTTCCTTGCTCAGTATAAGTTATCAGTATCTGCTTATCGACCGAGTATGACACATTACGTCATAATGAATGTCATTTCACTACATGGCCCACAGATACATGGTTACCATGGTCACGTATGAACAACAAACAGCCACTATTGGTTAAAACTGAACTCAAGTCATTATTGGTCGTTACAAAAGTGTTGCTATTTTCACGTAGTTGGTTAACTGAACTTAGTCTTTATTGGTCGTTACAAAAGGGTGGTTGTGGTCACGTATAAACAACAACCACTATTGGTTCAATATTATTTCTCTCGTCCGTTACTTTTTAAAAAGGTAACATGTGCTTGCAACGCGTAAACGAATTAATTTGAACACTGATCAACCTTTTCGTTCCGCGACTGTACTATAATATTTTTACTTTAATTTTTCATACTCACTTTAATACCCCATTGCCAATTACTATAAAACTTTTCAATATATTTTATAAATAGATGCAGGCAAGCAAGTTAAACACCAATGCCAAAGTTCAATTTCATAAATTTAGTAGTTGCCTAGAAAAACTGTTGTGTAACAGACAGACAGAAGGTTTCTCTTTTACTACTTTGGCACCAAACCCTAAAAAATGTATACTATTTTCGTTAATGTCCTCAAATATTGCTTTTATTCATTTTTTACTGTCTTATATGTTTTTCCCTGTAGGTGGGCGCGGCGCTGAGGCCCGCGTTTTCCGGCGACACGGCCTCCCACGTGACCGCGGCGGCTTGTGACGTGTGCTCGGCGTGGATAGGCTGCGGCGTCGCTCGGGACATCAACGACCTGAGGAGGTATTGTTCATACTGACCTAGGGTAAAGTCACCAGTGGTCGGCCAGAGACCTGTAGTCGGCCTCTGTCTATACTTTGTATAAGTGGGAAGAGTACGAAAGATATATTTCCCACTCCTCGCACTCATATCAGGTTGACAACTGGGCTGACCACTGGTGACTTTACCCTATATAAAAACAACTAGCGTTTGCCCGCGACTCCCTCAGTGAGATGATTATAAGATAAGATGTTTTATTTACATATTATAGGTGCAGTTACCAGCAATAATATATATTATCGAATATTGGGCTCAAAAATATCTGATACGTCTTTATTGCTAGGGGTATATGTACGTGTCGGATACTTTCGAGTGCAATGTTGAATAATAAAATATGGATAGCACAAGTAATATAATATGCTTTTTCGAGTCAAATCGGAGAAATACTGGAAAAGGGCCGAATCTTAAGTACCCGAAACCGACGTGCGTGCATGACTCGATGTATGAATGTGGAAGAAGCGAAAGAAATTTGTCAAGATCGTAGCAAGTGGAAAAAAGTGGTCTCTCTCTCTGGGAAACAGGCGTGATTTAATGTATGTATGTATGTATGGATAGCACAAGTTGTATTTTCTCGCTTGCCGCTTAGTGCGTCTCTATCGTTACAGACTAGTTAGACAGGGAAATCCGAGAGACAAACAAGTCGCAGGCAACTTGTACTAGCCGTGCTGGTGACAGTACTGTCGGCCGCGAAAGTGGTCTACCAGTTTTAACCAAAGTTTCCGTGAGATATAATTATCGCTAAGATTGACACTTGTCACTACAAGATTATTGCAAGGGAAATTCGAACTTGTTGTATTATGACGTGCAATTGAACTTCAACCGTAGGGTGCCAGACAACATTTTTCGCTGACTGTACAACATAAATTGAAGTCCCTGATTTCTGAGATTGGTCGGATAAAGCTGTGTTATAGAAATCAGTGTTCTCTAACATATTCGAGTTAAATAATAGTCTGTCCGTGCGTGCGTGCATATTTTTTTATCTCAATCACACATACGTGTGACGCGGTTGCCACTATGATTACGACTGAGTGAATTAGGACCACTGGACCTAATTTATGAGTTCCGTGCGCTGAAGGCTAGTATAATGAAACCGCGACTAGTTTGGGATTGGAATAGCTGTCAATTCATATGAACTTTGACGTAAGTATATGGTAAAACTGTCACCTCTAATCCCTTTCTAATCGCGGCTAGATAATAGCACTCTGGCATAACAAATATACCGACTGAAGCCAGAGATAATCTGACAGCCGAATACTGTGAATGACCTCGTTTTACTGTACTCATATCCTTACTAATGTTATAAACGAGAAAATTTATGTATGTATGGATGTTTATTACTCTTTCACGCTGCAACGACTGGACGGAATTGGATGAAATTTGGAATGGACATAGTTTATACCCTGGATTAACACATGGGCTATTTTTCATCCCGTAAAATTTATAAGTTCCCGAGGGAATAACGATAATCGAAATCTAAGAAGACGAAGTCGCGGGCAAGCTAGTTCTTTAAAATTTAATCACTTATAAAACAATGTACAGTCAGCTGCAGAGATAAGTATACCCCCCTGCATAGGAAACTTGTATGCAGGAGGGTATACTTATCTATGCAGCTGACACATGTATTTCTGTATCTATTTATGTAGATATTTGAATGTAGTTTTATTTTAAATGTATTTATATAAGTTTTATTGGTTACTAAATGTGTTATATTCTTCTTCTTGTACACTTGTTTACTCGTTGCACAACCTTTCACTCTTCTCAATCTCTCAAGGGTTAGCTGGAAGAGATCCCTTAAAGGGATAAGTTCGCCTTTGTACATATTTTTATATTAATTGTATTGTTATGGTTTTTCTTTTGTACAATAAAGTGTTTACATACATACATACAACATACATACAATTGACAATGTTTAAAAGTAATGAATTACTTGTACAATGATATTTCACTCGTACAGAGTCAGGGTAAATCGCTAGTTATTTAAAATGAAAATCTCTTGGCAGAGTCCATCAGCTGCTGGTGTCGAGCTTAGACAAGTTGAATACTAAGGGCAACACCACTCTGATCTACAACGAGAGCATGGCCACCCTCGAGAAGCTTTCCATCTTAAAAGCTTGGGCTGAAGTAAGTACTTAAAATAATAATTATTAATTATTACCTGACGTTATGTCCCGTTTAGCTATAAATATGTGTTTAATAAGTTACTTTTAATATATTATTTAAAATCATTATCAATTAAAGACTTCCTTTGCACTATTTGCCTTCTACTTAAATTAATAGTACCCTTATAAATTTAAAATTATAATTTATAACACAAAACTACGGTAAAGTCGACGCACAATTTGTTGTTTTTCTTTGCCGTGATATCGAAATTGTATCAATGAGAAATTAAATTTTACAACCATCACATGCAACTGGAATATGTCTTGATTGAGACTTCTGAAGTCTCTACAAGAACTTACCCACATTAAAGAGAAGAGGCCCTAGCCAAGACGCATTATGCTAACTGGAGGTACTTTTGCAAACGGGAGCCAACCCATAAAGATTTGCCAATAAAATGTCAACTGTCATGCTGAATACTGTGGGTTAAATAAATAAATAAAATTAATAAATAAATATCAGGGGACAATGTCACACCAATAAATTGACCTAGTCCCAAACTAAGCTCAAGGCTTGTATTATGGGTACTAGACAACGATATAAATACTTATAGAGCAGGGACCGGCCCGCTATCCCATTCAAGGGGTTTCGAATGGGTTTTTTTATAAGGATTTATTTAGAAAAGCCGTATCGCTTGAAAGAGCCGTGTATCGATCGATTTACTTTTTAAAGTGCTATTTATAAGGGTTACCCTTACCAAATCCGTTCCACGTATGTCTTGCTCGATTTTGCTTTTGTAGCGCTATATTTTGAGTGATACCAATATCCCTTTAACTTAAAAAAGCCATTTGATTGGCTTTTTAAGCGCTATTTATAAGGGTTACCCTTATAAAAAGCCGTTCTATTGGCTTTTTAAGCACTATTTTTAAGGGTTACCCTTATATTTGGTTACGCAGTAAGAGGGATATCAATATCAATTTACTGCTTCTCTTAAGCGGTTTCCCTTATGTGAATGACTAGTTTAACAAACAACTAAGTTGTATATTTCTTCCAAAAGGGTTATTCTTTTAGTGGGTTGTACTTCGAGAGGTAAGTCTTTTAAAGGCTTTTATCGGGGAATGGGTGGACGGGTCCCTGTTATAGAGTAATATATACTTAAATATAATATAGAAAACATCCATGACTCAGGAACGAATATTCGCGCTCATCACACTAATATCTGCCCTTACCGGGATTTGAACCGCTAGTTTCCCGGTTGTATCCCGTTTGCAAACGTACGTCCACTAGCGTTTCTATTCTTTTGGTTTAAAAATCGCGTCACTGGTAGATGGCGTGATACGAAAAGTCACGTGATCTACCACTGACGCGATTGGTTTAAATACGAAACGAATAGAAACGCTAGTTAGCGTAATGCATCTTGACATGGGCCTCAGAAATCGTACTATCGATTTTCGTGTTTCGATATCCTGAACCAAAGCAACACAGGAAAACCCTTGTAAAACCTCAATTAAAAATATATCCAGGTGTACATCGTAGCAATGGTAAGCAACAACAGCGCACCCGGCAGTTACATAAAGCAACTAGACAGCAAGCCAATCAACACGCGCGCTGAGATCGCAAAATGGCGGAACCAATTGCAGCGGACCAATAGCCAGGTCGAGGAGGCCGCGGAGAACGACGACGAATACGGCGACTTCGAGTCCAAGGGCGAGAGCTTGTTGAAGCTGGTCGAGCCAGAGCTGGAGAGCTTGGGGGAGAATTGGATTGCGGCTTTGAAGGATCATGCTCTCTTGAGTTTACCGCCAGGTTAGTTCAAGGTGAAAAAATGAAGAAGACCTCTTGCATGTGTTGTACAAAACTAATATGGAATTTACGTCAAATTTCAAAAAACGAAAACGTACAAACCTAGTTTTTCATGGTTATTACAACATATTTAAAAATCGTAGAAATCGGACTTGATTGATAGGACGAGAAACGTTTTTTATGGATGGTTTTTTTGACCGAAATGAAATGAAAAGAAAAATGAAATGAAATAATTTATTCGTATCAATTGTTACAAGTCTGTGTACATAGTACTATCATAATTTGATAATATGCATCATAATGAATATTTAATTGATTTTTAAATAATACAATTAAACGAACAACATGTCGCTAAATTAAGTATTAATATTTATTAGCCAGTGAGGGCTAGATCAAAAAACTTGTTGTAGTCATAAAACAGACGCTCATGGAGCCATTTTCAGACAGGTTTGCGATTGAACTCAACTGTTTAAAAAGTAATAAATATTCTCTCGCTTCACTCGTCGTGACACTCTCCTCAGAGTTCGCGTCGCAGCTCCCACACGGCGGCGGCGCGTTCTACTCGGCGGAGACGGCGGAGGCGTCGCGCGCGCACTACTCGCGCGCCTGGCCCGCGCTGCTCTACGCCGCGGCGCTGCGGTACAACGCGAGCGTCGACAAGCCGCTGGCCAGTGGTTCGTGTTGACAGACCTTTAATATTCTTCGACTATCTGTGTAGCTCTTAATTCTAGCAAAACTAAAACCGAGATCACGAAAAAACGATTATTGATATGGTCACGAACGTAAATTTTGGACCCATTATTAAAGATGATTCATTTGTAACTAATAGGAAACTCAACCTTATTGCTCTAGAATGTCATATTGGACCTAAGGTGGATCACTAATTTAAGTCTTTGACTGTACATTAAAGGAATTGGGTAAAAAATACATCGATCTATTTTAATACTACCAAATAATCACAAACGCACTTCCGCGATTGGGGTGCGTCTAAAAGAATATCCCAGTTCTTATTTAGAAGTCGAACATTTTACGGGATCCTCTCTACATTTTGCATTTTTTTCTAATGTATAATTTGCTAATTACTAATTAGGTATAAATTCATCAATAGTGAAGTCTAAAAAACTCTAATAGATAATTTGTAAAATGATTTTATACATACATACCTTCACGCCGTCATTCCCAGAGTGGGGTAGGCAGAGCTACAGAATTACCAACGACTCATTTTTTTTTTGTTTTTATTTGTTGATTATTTTCTATGAAAAATTTAAACAATACTTATGTCCCAATGAAAAAAAGTAAATGATGTTATGAATCGGATCCCTTTGACTGCCATACATATCGTTGGTCATAATGTATTGTTACTCATAATTTTTTTTCTCATAACTTCTTTCAGGCTGAAGTTACAGTTTTTAATAAACGTTTATCGTGTAGATTCGTTAGGTTAGGTTAGGTTAGTTTTATAAAAATCGTGAAAAAATAACCGTGTCCTGAGAAAAATGCATTATGACTTGCGAAAATTATGACTTGAAACGCATTATGACTAAAAATAATTATGGCAGTCAATAGAGACCCGTTATGAATAAATGATTAACAATGTCAGGTCGTTACAAGCAGCACTTATTTCTTTTTCCAGATAATTCTGAGACTACATTGGACAACAGATCAACTAAGACTGAGAATGGAAACTTTGAATTCTTCGAACCGATTGACGAGAGGTTCCATTTACTCTTTGGTAAGTATTTAACATTTGAATAACACATAATTATTACTATTTGATGCCTCCTGACACAGGTCTAGTACCTACTAGGAGGCCCCAACAATAATGTAAACAACAACTAATTGTTAAAGAAATTAATAATTTGAATTTGAATTTGAACTTGAATTATAGCAAAAGACTCATTTGTTTGAACGAACACTATTAAATAAAATAAAAAACTACCTACGTAAATGAATACAATAAAACCACGTGATATAGTTCGTCAGCCAAAGGAAGCGGAGTTCTTACTTTGAAAATTTAAGTTCAAACTTACGTTAGCTCTATCCCTTTTCTCTTGATTTAGTCTCGAGTGACGGACTCTACACCCGAAGTTTCGAATCAAGTCTTTCGTCGAACCTCACATTGAATTGAATCGAGAAAGCTCGAAAACACAGTTTTGATTGGCTGTTTTATAGAACCACGTTATATGGTCGGTTTATATTTAATAAAATAAAATGAAAAATAGTGTCTTTACATCTGTTAATATATTATTTTGTTATTTTTTAGGCATTTGTATGGAAGCTCTGTGCGCTCAAAGGGATATGAGCGTAGAGGACACTATTTCTGTTCTACTATCCATAGTCACTTTGTTGGACGCACCTGAGAACCGGGCGAGGCTGTTGAAAGACAGGTAAATACAGCACTCCCAACTTCTTAGTACCGTTCGGCTGGCTATCGCTATCCTCCAATTCTGCCGACCCAAGCTAAAACGCAGTAACTAAGATAATCCTGCTGTAGTAATACCAACCTTATTATTAACGTCATAATTGAATCAGCTTTGGTGATTGATTTTAAGACTGCGCCGGCTGTACAGTGGCGCCCTCATTACTTTTACTGTGTTTTCTAATAAACTAAAGTATTTTCTTGAAATTGGACGAAATATTTTTGTACTACAAATGAAAACACAACTTATAAGGTATATCATATAGTTTCATAACAATTCACCTTCGAGTTATTAACTTAACGGAAAAAAGTGGCCACCTTTTCCCGTTAAGCTGACTACTCAAAGGGTAATGGTTATTAAAGTTTGTTACGTATCCCATAAATTGTGTTTTTACTTGCACTACAAAAACGCATCGTCTGATTCCAAGGAAATTCTTTAGTTAATTAGAAAACACAATAATAGTATTGAGGGCGCCACTGTACATCCGGCGTACGCTCGGCGCAGTCTTAAGATACTGCTTATTGGCTTAGAAAGCCAAAATACGAGGGTGACCTCCTGGAATATCCCTGGAATATTCTCTCCATAATTCAAGTCCCTAGGTCAGCGGTTTTGGCTGTGCGTTGATAGATCAGTTAGTCAGTTTCTTCTTTGATATATTTTACCGTCTTATAAAACACATTATAAACCTATTTTAGTTGAAGTATGCTTTGTAATTTTCTAGCCGTATGCAAATTTCACAATGATAAGGACAAAGCATGTTTTAGCTGTTTTACGTTTGTGTAAAGAGGGATAGGTTGTGCTAAAATGTTCACGTCAAATTTTTGCAGGGCGTTAGCAATAGAACTGTGCCAAATCATCCACCGCACCGGTCTCACGCTGGAGAGCATCGAGGCCCTCCTGTTGGTGGCCGACGTGCTGAAGCTTATCATCGTGGGCGCCAGGGAGCAGCTGCAGCACAATATACAAGCCAAGATCAAAGGTACAGGTGACATATGAATCTATTATGAATAAAACAAAGACAATTTTCTAATTTGATCATAAGTCGTGGTAGGACCTTATGCAGGGTCCGTCCGGATCGCTACCACCATCTTACCCATTAACCTACCGCCAAACAGCAGTGTTCGCTTTGTTGTGTTCCGGTTTGGGGATAAGACAGCCGGTGAAATGACTAGCATAGAGGCATTCCATCTTAGTCCTCAGGGTTGGCAACGCAATTGCAGTCTTAGGATTGCATTGCAGTCTTGTGAATGCGAATGTCACTGTCACAGTTTCCACTTACCATCAGGTGGCCTGTGTGCTCGTTTGTCGTCTCTATGCCCTTAAAAAAAGTCATAAAAGCAAAATAAATTCCGCTGGACTTCCTTTGCTCTAAATGTTCATTTCAATGGCCGTATTATGTACTATTTTTAGTACAAGGGACCTCAGGAGGTTAAGTAAATAACCTCTTGCATGTAGTTGTAACACATCTGTATAGACCGTTTGATATTCTATATTTGAAATTCGATTCGTCTGATTTCCGATTTTGAGGTTTAAATGTTAGGGCAAACCAATATATCGGACTTAATTTAAAAAGATATGCGTAATCGGTTATAAAGAACAGAATTAAGATCTTAACCCCACTTGTTTGGCGTTTCGGTTTCTTATACATAGACATTTATGTAGAATCTGACTTATTATTGTTAATTTTAATCAAAATGTAAATTTTTAAATTCAAAATGTGGACAGCGGATGCCATTTATAGGCAACTAAATAAATGTAATTTTGTTGCTTCTTGACGATAGATGGCGTTAGCTGTACTCAATTTCAAGCAGCAAACAAAACAGGGGGTTTTTCTGGGTTTGACCCGTATGGGTAAATGTATTGTAAAACTTCGTTTTTTGAGAGACAAGTACATTTATCACATTTTTAGTTCCAAGTCGCTAATAGAAAAGACATGTGCGAGTCACCACGATGACAGTAAACATTTTTTAATCGATGTCGTGTTCGGAAATTGATAAACATTCACAGATATTACATGTATGTATACATTTATATATTTTATGAATATCTGTATGCAGGAATATATGTATATTTGCATATATGTATTAGGTCGAGAGAGTACAGCTAATACCATCTACCGTCAGAATCCCAAACGAAATTTTTTAGCAATTTGACGACAGATGGCGTTAGTTGTACTCGATTTGGAACAAAAAAACTATGTATTTGACATGTATGTATGTATATGTGTATTATACACCGTGTTTTTTTTGATTTACGATAATTTCGGCATATTACTAGGTATATCCATAGACACTAATTAATAGATTAGATTTTTAAATATTGCAAAAAAATATTTTTTTTTCTGTTTAGAACAAAGTTATTTAATGTTATATCTTTGATCATTCTAAAAGGGCCTTTACAGTTAACTAATAGTGAGTGTCAAATAATACGTCAATGTTGGCGTAACCATGGAATTAGTAAGTAATAACGTACATCAATTCTGGAAGGTGCATTCCACCGATAACTCGAGCCGAAAGAAATGTACCTGTATGTGGATCTGGGGATCTGTGTATTCCGTGTGGTCTCCTATAATTCGAAATTGACACTTGAATGACAACTTAATACTAGATTTTGTTTGAAAGCTTTCAATTCTTGTATTTTGTTCTACCTGCTCTTATTAAGAAATTCAAGACGGCAGCTACTTTTTCTCAGTCTGTCCACGGATTCATTGACGGTAGACGGTTGACGATATCGATTTTGGAGACAACTGTTCCTCAATTTGTCAACGGATTAGTTGTCAGAGACCACACAGATCCAAAGAGCCACAGATATCGATTTGGGAGTAAGTTGAATAAGTTAGAATAAGAGTAACAGTTGAATAAGTAAATAATATTGTTTCGTTTACTGCCCCACCGGCTTGTAAAATTAATTTGTCCGTAAATTGCCATTCAAATATGGTCACCTTTAGAAAGGGACGCAGTAAGCTTTAGTACATTTCTTTCGGCTCGCGTTATAGGTGTAGTGCACCTTCCAGATGTACGTTAGTACTTAATAATTCCATGGACGCGTATACAAACCTAACAATTGGAAACTTTTTACTCATAAGAATGAAAAGAAAATTGTTGTTATCAATTAAGAGCCTTTTATACTAGTTCAACGTGATTAACTGATTAAATTTAAAAATTAAATATCTTTAAAACCGTAAGAGTTATCATTTGTCTGTCTTTGGGAAAATAACTTTATTTGACCTAAAGAACGTTCCCTTAAAGTTATCGTAAATCAAAAAAAACACGGTGTATTATATGAATATATGTATATTTGTACGGTTTCCCTTGTATGGTGTGGTGTGGTGTCGGTGAAACATGGGTAAACCATATATCTGTATATGTATGTATCTACGTATGAAATCGATAATAAGTACAGCTAATACCATTATCCTCAAATATTAAGTTAAAAAACTAAAACGCGATTGCAATTTTTTTTTATCGACATTTATAATGTTATTTGGAAAATATTACTAGGACAACTATCAATGTCACAACGTCAAATTCAACTTTGAATCTGAAAATTATCTTCTCTTGGACTTTTTGAGCCTTACAGACAGATCAGATGGAGACAGATTTACTAAAACCTTGTAACAACCTACCAAATAACGAAAGAATACGTTTAAGGACATCTTTTTCTAACTCATGATGAATGTCATAAAAATGAACAGAGTCAACCATACGTCTTTTATTCATCTTATAGTCCGCTATGCTGTCTCTATAAAACTCAGAAGACCAAACTATGGAACTGACTGACAGTCAATGACTAAAGAAAATACACATATTGAGACGATTTTGACTGCAATTTTTTTAACTAAATTCTGTAATTTCCCCCCCCTAACCCTTGTCCTTTTAGTAATTTTCTAACCCAAAAGTTACTGCATATCGTGGCTTTTACCACTTGGTTGTCTTATAGCATCCCTGTTACCAAGACGTTTGCACAAGTATAACTTAGTAAAATAGAACTGTGTTCTTATAGACAATACATTTTAACCAACAGAATTAGCACCAAACGAACCAACAGACAGCATTCCACAGTCGGTCCTAGAAGTCGTCCACACGCTGGGCGAAGGTGGCCCAACTGGCGACTTGCCCCCCGGCAAGTCTCTAGTCTTCGCGTGCTTGGAGGTGTGCGTGTGTCTAGCTGTCAGGAGGCTGCCGGGGTTGAACCCGAGGAAGCAGGAGGGGGCGGTGGGGGTTATTGGAGTCCCGAGGGGGCTGGGGGTCCATGGAGATGCTTTGTTGGTTAGCACGCTGGCGGCGATGGGGGATCTGATGTCGCTTACGAGTCCGCAAGGTAATTCTATAGTTGAGGGACTCGTAGCTTTCATAAAGTCGAAGCCAGCGATCAACTATTATTATATTATGATCTTTTTTTTTGTTTCGACAATCTAATGGAAAGAGTTCTCGCTGGCATTGTGAATAGTCAGCGATCGATACGGGTCTCTCTTATTGACACGGGATCTATATCTTTTGTTTGTGTCTTGATCGAGAAAATAGTCGATAGATAATCGCTTTCTCGCCGGCAGTGGGACAAGTGCCTTGATATAAATAAATTCAGGAAAAAATCACGACCTATTAATGTGTGAGAATAGAATATAAACGAAATTGCGGAAATGTGTTTTTTGTTAATTCATTTAATTATAGGTCCTTATCTACGTTCTTAAGCACTGCACGTTAATGTATTTCAGATCTGATTTCTTTAATCATAGACACCCTTTCGAATTTATTATTAAAGCAAGTTTAAACTGCTAATTTCGGCTTATCGGATATATCCTTAAATGTTCAGCAGTGTTCGCATTGTTGTGTTCCGGTTTGGGGATAAGACAGCCGGTGAAATTACTAGCATAGAGGCATTCCATCTTAGCCTCAGGGTTGGCAACGCATTTGCAGTCTTAGGATTGCATTGCAGTCTTGTGATTGCGAATGTCTAAGGGTCAAAGTTTCCACTTACCATCAGGAGGCCTGTGTGCTCGTTTGTCTACTCGATGCCATAAAAAAAACCGTACTCTGCAGGCGCCTTATCCCTCCTGCCAACCATCCTATACCTCGCACTGGGAGTGTTAGGCGAGTGTTGCGACGGGACCATCGCCGACGCCGCCGTGCTGTTGCTCCAGCAGGCGTGCTCGGCGCCGGCGCCGCTGCTGCTGCCGCAGACGAGGGAGCAGCACGCCCAGCTGCTGCACTCCGCGCTGGCGAAGCTGCTGGAGCGAGTCAAGAGTGGTGAGATTATAGTGTAGTTTGTTGTAATACCAAAATGCTATTATGAGGCTTGAGGACGGCCTGATTTGGAAATGAACTATGAAGTCGCAAGTAACCTTGCATAATATAACACAATTAGTAAAATATGACAAAAATAAAAACATTAAAAAAAACAATTAAGGGCTTAAATTTAAACTGCTTCGATATTTAACTATGTAACGACTTCATAAGAATATGGAATAATCTATCTATAAACAGTTTATTAACAGTTTATTGATCAGTCGCAAGCAAACACTGTATATTTGAGTACAGTCCAAATTTTGATACATCTCTTTGTAGTCGTCTGAACCTTATCGCAGCTGTTGATGTACTCAATTCGAATAACTCTCCCTTTGATACGTTATTGCGACAAGGTACGCTATATTAGTAGTCGTTTCCCCTGCTCTAATTTAGACACCTTGTAGGACGGTAGCCCGAATTTGTTGGAGTCATAGTGGGTAGACTAGACTAAACGTCCTAATTATTTTCAGACGAAGCAGGCCAGCGCATAGACCCAGTAATTGGTGCTCGCGCCATGGCGGTTCTGTTGAACCACTCGGAGCCCACGCCGCCGCTGCACTATCCGTGCATCAACCACTTCCGCCAGTGCCTCGAGACCAGAGACAACGAGGTTTGATTTATTATTTCCATAACGGGTTAAACAATTGTTTTAGTAAAAAAAACTTCCTGGGTTTTGAGAATTCTTCTTCTAAAAATCACTTGTGTAGTAATTGAGAATACTTTGTCCCGACTTTTGGAATGAAGGCAACGCTTCTAGATCTCTTCGTACGTTTTGAAAAGTTAAAATTGCTGATTTAAATGGCCAGGACGCGTGCGTCTTTATATAAATATATTTTTGTGTTTACCTTGTCAATTGATAAAAAGAGCATAATGTATGGCGGAAGTTGTTTTTATTGAGGAAAAATATAAGGAATATCAACAATAGCTATTCCCCCATAACTAGAAAGTTTTACGCTGGTCGAAATGTTGGTAATCGTACTAATCGTATATTTCAAAATCAAAATCAAAAAATCAAAATCATTTATTTGTCCAACATAAGTTAATTACATGATCTTTAATAATATTTCTGTATGACTATGTGGTGCCCATGGACATACAAATGTTTACTATAAGTTTGTACAAAATAAATAAAGATAGGATATACACCGTGTTTTTTTTGGATTTACGATAACTTCGGCATATTACTAGGTATATCCATAGAAACTAATTGGTAGATTAAATTTTTAAATATTGCAAAAAATATTTTTTTTTCTGTTTAGAACAAAGTTATTGAATGTTATTATGTTTGATCATTCTAAAAGGGCCTTTAGAGTTAACTAATAGTGAGTGTCAAACGTCAATGTTGGCGTAACCATGGAATTAGTAAGTAATAACGTACATCTGGAAGGTGCATTCCACCGATAACGCGAGCCGAAAGAAATGTACCTGTATGTGGATCTGGGGATCTGTGTATTCCGTGTGGTCTCCTATAATTCGAAATTGACACTTGAATGACAACTTAATACTAGATTTTGTATGAAAGCTTTCAATGCTTGTATTTGGTTCTACCTGCTCTTATTAAGAAGTTCAAGACGGCAGCTACTTTTTCTCAGTCTGTCCACGGATTCATTGACGGTTGACGGTTGACGTATCGATTACCGGATATCGATTTTGGAGACAATCAGTTGAATAACTAAAAAGTTCAAGATGGCGGCTACTATTCCTCAATTTGTCAACGGATTAGTTGTCGGAGACCACACAGATCCAAAGATCCACGATATCGATTTGGGAGTAAGTTGAATAAGTATGAATAAGAGTAACAGTTGAAGAAGTAAATATTGTTTCGTTTACTGCCCCACCGGCTTGTATAATTAATTTGTCCGTAAATTGCCATTCAAATATGGTCACCTTTAGAAAGGGACGCAGTAAGCTTTAGTACATTTCTTTCGGCTCGCGTTATCGGTGTAGTGCACCTTCCAGATTTACGTTAGTACTTACTAATTCCATGGACGCGTATACAAACCTAACAATTGGAAACTTTTTACTCATAAGAATTAAAAGAAAATTGTTGTTATCAATTAAGAGCCTTTTATACTAGTTCAACGTGATTAACCGATTAAATTTAAAAATTAAATATCTTTAAAACCGTAAGAGTTATCATTTGTCTGTCTTTGGGAAATTAACTTTATTTGACCTAAAGAACGTTCCCTTAAAGTTATCGTAAATCAAAAAAAACACGGTGTATACGATACTTTACAATATGTCAGTGTCAAAACTAATTATTTTCATTAAAAAAAGCTGTTATCGAATAATAGGTTTTTCTAATTAGGAACAGTTTTAAGGTTTTCCTAAAATCCGCATCATTACTTTTATTTGCTAAAATGTTTTTTGGTGTGGGCCATTCGAGGTATACTTTTACGCAACAGGGCCGTATTACTCGGCGGTGCTTTGAATTTGTCTTTTAGACGCACACTTCTAAATCTGTTAAAGAGGTTTTGGTTATTGTTTACAAAAATGCATATTTCATATATGTACAGACAAGGTAGGGTTAGGATTTGAGGGTGTCTAAAGTGCGATTTGGGTGGATCAACTTTTTGTTGTTGTTATTCTGTCCCGTAACCCAGGAGACAACAGTGTTAGAGTTTCTTAGAAAAAATGCTATAATATATACTTCTAGCACACTCAGGAGAAAGCCCATAAAAGAATGGGTTTGGAATTGCCAATAAAACTGATTTTTAGTGGACTTATATTCTTTGAAATCACAGTTTTAAAGAGTGACTCAGGAGACGTAACCATGGCAACGAACTACAAAGAAAAGTTGATTGACCCATTTACATGAATCGCTTTGTTTAATATCACTAAGAGATCTAATGCATTTTTTTGCGCCATATACGCATTTTCTCTATAAGTAGAATTACCCCAGAAGAAAACACCATACCGTAAAATTGATGTAACATACGCGTGATAAGCAGTAAGGACAATTGACTGATTAGCTCTTTTTCTTAAATTGTAGAGAGCATACGAGAATTTACTTAGTTTCTTACATATTACGTCTATTTGGTTTTGCCACGTCAATTTATTATCTACGGTAAGCCTAAAAATTGGGTTATATCCGTTT